>QHHJ01000138.1:0-23540 GCA_004367495.1 Fusarium scirpi | reverse complement strand
GAGGGCTAGACTGAATATGGCAATTGGGACGGGACCCGTCCCATTTTAGAAGGACGGGTACCCGTCCGCCTATTAGCCGCCTCGCTGGGGCCGTGGGAGAGGTGCTGTGAGCCCTGTCATGAAAGGTTGAGGCTCTGTCTTTGCTAGGGTACCCAAATTAGGTAGAGGTATTTAGGGTTTAAGTAATAATTTCTAGTGGATGAGTGAATAGAAGAGGTTGCGACATATTGACTGATGGAGGCTTGCGGTTGCTTCACAGCATCACAGCATCATACATTTGATCAGACTAGACCTTTCAGCTGTGAACAGCCTTGTGCGTGCCACTTGCAAGTTGTAACAGATTGACGTTAACAAGAGCAGTATTTATTGGTTTATCAAGGTATCAGATTGTGTTGCTACGCTTTGGCCCTTTTTAGTGGCTGCTGAGCTATTGAAAACTCTCGGAACTAACCCGTACTTGGTAACTATTTACCCGTTGGCTCATGCGGGGGACTCGGGCGAGCCAACCTAGCAAGCTAGGTTGGGCACAAAAGTGTGAGACACGCACAAAAAAGTATGAGATACCTTTATAGGTGCGAAGAGTAGAAATCCTTATAGAAATCTAGCTTTTTCAAATAACTAGAAAATGCTAATAATGAAATTAAAAAAATTAAAAAATTAAAAAATAAAATAAAAATAAAATAAAAATAAAATAAAAAGATTCTTTTATTAATTTGAAGGAGTATTATAAGATAGCGTTTTGGCACCAAAAAGGGTGTATCACACTTTTGTGCGTGTCTCATAGTTTTGTGCCCAACCTAATTTGCTAGGTTGGTTCGCAGATTTCCCATGAACCAATGGGTAATGAGTGCTTCAGCTGTGTACCAGCACACAGACACATCCACCACGTTTTATTTATGGTCAGAGCGGCTGAGGATCAGAGTTTTGGCTATTAAACCTTAATCTGTATTGGATGCGATTCTCGTTTTGTTAAATTATTAAATCGAAGTGCTCGGCTGTTTTTACCCCTTGTAGTTGGCTTTGACAACCGGTTTTGACTCCTGGGAGATGACTTGGCATTTACCTTTTCCCGTAATGTTGCTGATTGACACAACATACGTGATTAGCTGCTGTGAGTTTGGAATTGTTGCTTTCTCAGCTTTAATCATAATCGATTTGTGAACCGCTGTTATAGCAAGCAGTTAGTGGTACGGTTAGAACCAGCAGCCAAACAATTCTTCTCGTTAGAGACGTACTTCATGTTAAAGGGAGCAAGTGTATGGAGAAAGGGAAGAGGATATCTCATTCCATGAGCTTAGTATGAACAGTGGATCGGCTCCAGGTCAGTAACTGGTCAGATAAGAGGCCAGCACAAGCGAGGAGTTTTAATCATTCTTATGGAGATCCCGACCATGTCAGCGAAAAACACCAAAGTGATGATGTCAAGAGAATTCCTTTTCACACAGTGTGACGGTTGGGTTTCCAAACAGGTAAACTAGTCCGTAACTGATTTATGTTTGCAGATGTCGTAGGGCGTAGTACTGAGCAAAGCGAAGTGTCACGTCTCTTAATAGTGAATAAGGCGGGTTAGGCGTATTCAGGTAAAGAAGTCTTATTGATAGCTGTCGAGCTAAGTGTAACTAACTAGTGCTAATGAATGTATATATACTTGGTGGTGGTCACCGAGTTGGATCAGGATCACCGAGTGATTCTGAGAGTCGTTGGTGATCCCCCGATCTTGGCAGTGATGCTGTCTGGGCAAGTCGTTGATTTTGGACGGTCAATAGGCGGACGGGTACCCCGCTCGTACTCTCGTCATCGCAGAGGTCATGCGGGGCTGGGTACAGAGGTGTTGTCTTGTGAGCACTCGTGGGGATAAGCTTCGTCCATGTATCAACGGGCCTTGTCAAAAAAGCTTATCGAAATGGATTGAGGAGCTTTCACTCAGGAGACCCAGGACGTTAAAAGGGCTCCCGGATTTCTATTAAACCATCTCTAGCAATCGTGGCCTAGTCGTAGGTGCTAATTACTTTATCGTAGAGAAAGCTAACGTACGCGATAAGCTTACCGGTCAGATAAGCATGCCGGTCAAAAACCTCAACCTTCATAAGATAAATCGCAATAAAAACACAACAAATTATCTGATCAATCAAAATCAATTGCTATATTAATTCTCGGTAGTCTAAATACTCTCCTGACAGGTTCTTGCATTATGACCGGTCTTGCCGCAAATACTGCATTGCCGAACCTTTGGTCCTTGTGACCTTTCGTGACCACCACTTCTCGATGATTCGGCTATTACTTGCGTATTTACATCTGTTTGATCAATTAAATCCTGGGCACTCCCTATAGTCATATTCCCTCTTTTCTGTAGGCGTGTTCTTTTTGCCCTACGCCGCCGGCTAAGCGTATCATTCGCCTGTCGAAGTTCCCGGATCTCAGCCTCTTGTAAGGCTAGCTTATGCAGAAGAATGCTCTGTCCTTTCTCACAATACTTTACGGCCTCAATTATTGACTCAGGGAAACTGCTCTTATGACTTCTGATCCTTTCTTGCAGATACTTAGAGTGAGATTGAGTCTCTAGTATTGTCTTTGGGGTCCTTGAAGTCCAAGGGGTTGTAAATTCAGTGACCTCCTGGGGAGGCGTTGGGGTCCGTAGTTGCACATCAAGCTTCGATATGACATGTTCTGGGCCAAAGGGAGCAAGCCCGGCTCCTCTAAAACCTCCCTTAATATTTTTCTCAATTATAGTAGCTTGGAAGGCAACATAAAACGCCAGGAAGAAGTCAGTCTTCTCAACGTGGGTTATGGACCTTCTGATCAGACGCTCTATTTCTCGACCATATGCCCTTTTCAGCGGCCCAAAGCAGCCGACATCAAGAGGCTGAAGTAGGTGTGATGAATGAGACGGCATACAGAGCGTAATAATATTGTTCTCCTCACAATATATCTGGAAATCGGCTGACTGGTGACTTTCATGACCATCAAGGATCAGGAGGCGATAGGGACCAGTTGATCGGTTAGTTGTAGCCCGATTAAAGTGCTTTAGCCAGTCGAGGCCCGTCTCATTATTTGTCCAGCCATTTTCGGTTGTGGCGATAACCCAAGTGGCCGGGAGGTTGCTTTCTTCATACCAATTCTGAAGGTGATATTCGCCTGCAACCACGATAAATGGATCAATCGCCTGACCTTCTGCATTGATCGCTTGAATCACTGTAGCCCATTCCCGATTTCCAGGCTGGACCGATTTCGGGTTTCCACGCCTTTCTGAGCTGGTAATAACTATACCGCTTGATATCTTGCCCATCATAAAGCCGGTCTCATCAAAGTTCCAGATATCATCTGATCGGATGCCGTATTTCGCGATTGTGTTCTCTACAAGCCTAAACCAATTGCGAATAATAGTAGGATCTTCGCATTTGGCTCTGCGATAGTCATATTTCCTCTGAAAACACGTCTTAAGTTGTGGTTGCCGCTTAACAAAATTGATAGCCCAGCGCTTGCCAACAGGTGATGTATTGAGATCAGCAAGTAGTCGATTCGCCATTTCTTCAACATCATAATGCCGGGGAGGGAATCCTCGCGAATCTAGGTTAAGGATATACTGGACTATAACCTCTTCCTCTAGATTACTTAATTTCCGAGAGCTTGGGATATAATCGTCACGAGCCTGCCTGCCCTGAGATCGGTAGTGGAGGGTCTGGAAGTGGACATCATAAAGCTTTGCAGCTCTTCGCAGACTTAATTTTGGGTCTGCCTGATAGGCCTGAAGTGCAAGAATAATATTAGCCTTAGTAGAAGATTGCGGCATGTTATTCGGTTGAGAATTAATTGATCTGATAGTAATAATGTAAGGTGAGGGATTTTTGTCCCGGACTTGTTTGTTCCGCACGCTTATCGTGTACGTTACCCTTGTTTGTTGCACTCACGGGTGGGGAACGTAACAGAACTTTATTACCGGTACACGAGCTAAGCGACAGCCGATAGCGATTGTTGATGCCACCACAGCCGATTCCAACACTCAATACTCCGAAGACAACCAAAGCATCCTCTTTCCGTCTTTTACAACCCATACACCCTCGACATTTATACCCAGCAGAATGGCGAGCACCGTGTAAAGGTGCGCCAGTCGATTGATTACAATTGGCAGGTGATAGAGCAAGGAGATTCAGGTTCAGAAGTCCAATGTTATCGGTGGAGCAGAGAGGGCTTATCATCAGTGAGATCCTGAACATTTGAGCCTTAGAGATGTCATTTTATTTGAAATTCCATTTTTCAGCAGAGTGCGCCATTTGGAGTGAACCGCTACTTCCCCAGTGACTCTTATGATTAATTATGACAGTCCTGTGATGGAAAGCTCATGACATCTTCACGTTATACTGAGATATTTAAAACTCCAATGTCCCTTAATCAGCCTAATAGTAAAGAGGAGATAGAAGGCCGCTTTTCCACATCTTTAGGGACTTGAGACCTCTATATGAGCTACTTACAGAATCATCCTGGTTAACTTGCCTACATACAGTAGGAGCCAGCCAGCGGCAAAGTTGACAACATCTATCTGTAAGCCATCTAAAGCAGTGGCCTCCTGCATTTATTGATTCTAAGTCAAAAGAAGTCCAGGGGGCGTATGCTAGTACGATGGTCATACTCTGGAGACCTGCCATTTCCCGCGACGAACCCCGCAGTAACCAGTTAGCAGGTCTGCGTTCTCATGAGGATCACCATTTACAGAACTTAATATTGAAGGTCGAGATATCCCGACTACGAACGGAACTTGTCAATTTAAAAAATATTCTTCTGGCACATAAGAAGTGCTGCGGTTCTCCACAAGGCTGCACGCACTCTAGTGCTATAAAGCCAACCGGACCATCATACGGGGAGCGCTCCGAAAGGTACCAACATAACGATAGAGCGAGCGGACTAGGGAGATAGGGGAATCGTGAGACCAGAGCATTCTCTCAGGGCGACTATTAACACAGAACGATTCCCGTGCTCATGTCGGCACGAGTACTCCGTAAGAATAAGAACCTCGTGCATATACACGCCAAGATAAATAGACAAAAAAATAACGGTATCAACACTATTCGCTTACCCGTCCTCACATTTATTCTCCTTGTAGTACTTTAATTGCATGCTGCGCTGGGGGGAATAGCCTCGAGCTGCGATTGCTTACTGAGTCCACAGATGTAGCGCTGGGCCTCTGCGGCGAGGTAGTCATGGATGAGCGAACAGTCGCAATCGGCATGTTGTGAAAGCTTCATTTTGAGCTCCTGAACCTCACGAGTCAGGGTAGCTACGCAGATGGACAGGTCGTGATTGGTTCGTTCCAGCTCTTGCTCCTCTGACTGGACTCTTAGCATATGTTCTCGCTTCTTAGCTCGGAATTTGCCGGACGCAATACGATTCCTCTCTTTTGTATGGTGGCTATGGTTCTTGTCGTGTTGATCCGAGTGCTCACTACCATGGTCGCCGTGGGTGCCACAAGGTCTGTTTGGACAGCCAGTACCTCCTCCTCCTCCCGTAGCTGTATTGGCTTTGGTGTCTCGAGAGGAGTCTCGTCTCAAAAATTTGCGAGTTGAATTTTTATTTAAGCAACGTTTCCGCTTTTGACGCTCTTCCTTTTTCGCTGTTAAAGGCGGAGACAGGATGCCTAACTTGTGAGGTGTTTTGGGAAATGGCGTCTGAAAGACTGAGGGTGTAGCCGTGAGGGTGGCGGAAGGGTATGGATCATTCCAGTGGTCCAGGGAGCTGATTGGTGAGGCAGGCATGGAATCATTAAAAAGGCATTCACTCTGCCTGTAAACGTTCGCCAAAATGCCTCCTTCCGTCCACTGTGGAAGGCCTCGCTGGTCCGTTGAACACCATTGCTCATAAACAGGATTGGAGGAAATGGGTAGTGTATTGAAAGCGTCGACACCCAGCTTATTTCTTATGGAATCCACTGCCATAGATCCTCCTTCACCCATCTTGTAGTTGCCTGGTAGGTTGATTAGACATAATAGCTCACAGCGGTGGAATGAGGAGCTACGAGAATCATACCCTACCTTTTTAATGCTTTTTGTTTTCAAGAACTCTGTATGATCATTGACTAGATTTGTTTATAGTAGCGTCTTCGTTGATTTGGGTTCAAGGAAGCTGGACGATATTTAGTGCCTGGTGTCGGTGGCAGACGAGCCGCAATTGAGCTGGGCGCGAAATCGTCTGTTCGCTTGCCTATGGAGAAAACAAAAGGTAGGTTGATGTCACCAGGAGTAAATCTGGCGAATTGCCCGTTGTGGAGCCCCTCCTTTATGATGACCTCATTGCTTACGTCATAGGCCGGCTTGCATTGTGCAAGATCTCGCTAAAGGAATAACAGTGAATCCGAGGGCACGATTCGCGGATTAAACTAGCAGCGACTGCCTAACGTGTTTGATAAGCGAGTGTCCCAGACAAGCAAGTTAGCCAAAAATCCCAACCATTTAACTTTAAATCGCTATAAAACCACCACAAACTATCTGATCAGATAAAATTACTCGCTATATTATTCCCCAGATGTTTCAATTACTACCTGACAGGTCCTTGCATTATGCCTGGCCTTGCCGTATACATCACAACGCCGATTGCCCGGTCGCGCTGACCTTCCTTGACCACCACTTCTCGATGATTCGGTGTTACGTTCTCACCATTACCCACATGTGTACCCCATAAATTTCATTACGTCAGCACCAATCAAGTGAGGACCGAAGAATACCTTTTCGGTCCCAACCCAACGACCAATCAGAAGCGGACCGAACATCACGACATCGGTCCTGGACCGAACAACAACATCTCGGTCCATGGAGTACAAGCCTCATACACTATTCATTTGTACCTCCCCGACTAGTATATATAGACCACATTCATTAGTACTAGATAGGACTTAGCTCACCAGCTATCAATAAGACTTCTTTACCTGAATACGCCTAACCCGCTCTATTCACTATTAAGAGACGTGACACTTCGCTTTGCTCAGTATTACACCCTACGTTATCTGCCAACATAAACTTAGTACGGACTAGTTTATCCCTTGGAAAACCCAACCGTCACACTCGGCCAGTACCTGCGTATTTATATCCATCTGATCAATTGAATCCTGACCTTCCTGCATAGTCATGCTCCCTCTATTCTGTAGGCGTGTCCTTTTGGCCCTACGCCGCCGGCTAAGTATATTATTCGCCTGTCGAAGCTCTCGGTTCTCAGCCTCGAGTATGGCAGTGTTGAGACAGTGTGGCTAAGGTGGTCCGACCTACTGATGGCTGGGATGTGGATACTATGTGAGGAGCTGTGCTCCTCTCGGACACATGTAACCTAGAACTTACAACAACACAATCAACCCCGTTTTTGCTTCAACATTAATAAATGAGCCCCTTAACCCCAAATAACCCCAAGCTAACACCAAACCGGCCCCACCTAACCTTTTGGACCAATAAGCAGCTCGGTCTAGCGGTAAACGATATCGCGGAAAATTTCAGACCCCGCACACAAATTTGTTAGACGATTCTGGCAGAATCGCCTGCGAATAGTACCTAAGCCGCGGTGGGTAGATTTGGGAGAAGACTAAGCGCTAGAAATCGCCTTCACTGTCAGCTTCATGGTGCAGGGCCACTTCGAATTTGTTCGCCGATTTCTTGACGACAATACTAGTACTCAATTACGAGGTCTCTTTTTGAACGGCGTTCAATCCTACAATCATGCTCGGGTGTATGGGCAAGCTGCAACCCATCCAATGCTAATGATCTTGAGGCCCTTTTAAGCGAAGTGTAACGTAGCCAGTAAACTAGCTTAACTTTTATCAATAAAGGCTTGCCCAGTTGCAATTCTCAGACGGCATTTGCTGCCCTACTGTTTGGTAGTGTACAATGCCGCTAACTTCCCTATAACGTACTTTATAAGCGACCCGACCATATGAGCGACCCGACCAAAAATTCCTCACCTTACATTAACACTATCAAATCAATCATTTCTCAACAACCACAAATGCCTCAATCTTCAAATGAAGCTAGAATTGTTCTTGCTCTTCAGGCCCTTAAGGACAACCCAAAACTAAGTATGCGACGTGCTTCTCACATATATCAGATCGGATATAGTACCTTACGTGACCGAAAGAACGGCGTTAAACCAAAACGCGAAATTACCGTCAAATCACGGAACCTATCCATTCTAGAAGAGCAGGTCCTTCTTCAATCTATCTTAGACCTAGATTTGCGAGGCTTTCCTCCCCAGATCCATATCATTGAAGAAATGGCCAATCGACTACTTGCTGATCGCGGCGCATCACCAGTCGGCAAGCTCTGGGCTAACAATTTTATTAATCGACAACCAGAGCTCAAAAGGCGTTTCCCACAGAAGCATGACTATAAGAGAGCCTTATGTAACGATCCGACTATTATTCGCAATTGGTTCAGGCTCGTACAGAATACAATTGCGAAATATGGTATCCACACGGATGATATCTGGAACTTTGATGAGACCGGCTTTATGATGGGCATGATTTCAACCAGAAAAGTAGTCACAAGGGCACAGAGGCGTGGAAAGCCAAAATCAGTACAGCCTGGAAATCGGGAATGGGTCACAGTAATTGAAGGGATCAACGCGGCAGGCTGGGCCATTCCGCCATTCATCATAGTTACAGGCAAGCATCACCTTCGTAACTGGTACGAAGGAAGCAGCCTCCCGGCCGATTGGGCTATCGTTACGACCCAAAATGGATGGACAAATAACGAGACCGGTCTCGAGTGGCTCAAGCGCTTCAATGAGCATACAATCAACCGATCAGTTAGTGGTTATCGCCTTCTAATCCTTGATGGCCATGAAAGTCATCGCTCGGCCGACTTTGAAGCATACTGCAAGGAAAAGAGAATCATCACGCTCTGTATGCCTGCTCATACTTCTCATTTACTCCAGCCTCTTGATGTCGGGTGCTTTGGGCCGCTCAAAATGGCCTATGGTCAAGAAATCAATCGTGTAATCAGATGCTCTATAAACCACATTACCAAGACCGGGTTCTTTCCCGCCTTCTACGCGGCTCATCAGGTTACTATTACAGAAAGCAATATCAAGGGAGGTTTTAGGGGAGCCGGGCTTGCTCCTTTTGACCCGGAAAATGTGATCTCGAAGCTTGATATACAAGTACGAACTCCAACGCCGCCTGAAGAGGATATAGGCCAGGCCCAACCTTGGACCCCAAAGACACCAAGGACCGTCAATGAGACTGCTTCTCATTCGGAATACCTTGAGAGACGAATCAGAAGGCATCATAGTAGCTCTCCAGAGTCAATCCTTGGAGCTTTACAGTCTCTTACTAAGTCAGTGATGCATAATATGCATAAGACTGCCCTATTAGAGGCTAAGGTCAAAGACCTTCAAGAGGAAAATACAAGGCTTAGCCGGGGGAAAGGGGGAAAAAGAAGCCGGCTACAGGATAGTGGCAAGATGACTATAGGGAATAGTCAAAGTCAAATTGATCAGATAGATGTAGATACGCAGGTAGTGGCCGAATCCTCGAGAAGTGGTGGTCGAGGAAGGTCGGTCAGACCGGGTGTTCGGCATTGTGGTATATGTAGTAAGACCGGGCATAATGCAAGGACCTGTCAAGGGGCAATTGAGACCATTGAGGAAGAGGATAGTAATTAGTTTTAATTGATTTAATAAGTTGTGGTGGTTTTATTGCTAATTTAATTGAGAAGGTTGAAATTTTTGGTCGG
This sequence comes from Fusarium scirpi, assembly GCA_004367495.1. Lineage (NCBI taxonomy): Eukaryota > Fungi > Ascomycota > Sordariomycetes > Hypocreales > Nectriaceae > Fusarium > Fusarium scirpi. Next base: position 13,836 of record QHHJ01000138.1, on the reverse strand, counting down.
GTCGCTTATATGGTCGGGTCGCTTATAAAGTACGTTATAAGTGTGTGTTTATGGATATTTCTATGCCCGTCATAAACGGTTTCGAAACACTATGTGCGATACGTGCAATTGAAGCCGATGGCGCGATTACTAAGTGTCCCATCTTTGCTCTTACTGGTTTAGCATCTCGGGATGCGCAGCAGGAGGCTTTGTTAAGTGGTATTGATTTGTTTTTGAACCAAGCCAATTCAGTTGACTAAGATTAAGGCTTTTTTTGGAGTCAAAGGGGCTATTGAGTCTGGCGGAAAGGGACCTGATTTATGCTATATACACGAGATACCCAGGTATTTATTAGTACCTCAAGCAATATTATTATGGTCATAACTCGAACGAAATGATGGAGTTTACTACCTCCCTTATCTTTCAGAACTGTGACCCGAACATTCGCCCTTTGTATTGCAATGTAGCCCCCTAAGCGCCAAGGAGGACCGTCTTCGTTTCTGATGTCGGGAGGCGGGTTCCCGTTCCAGATTGCTGTGATCCCTAACTTCAGCACCTGAATAAACGATTGACACAGTTGTCGTTGCGTAAACCATCTATTCGTAATGAGAAGCCGCTCCAACAGAAAAAGAGACCCTTGCAATCTGAGCGCGGAAGAGTTAACTCCTGGGGCTTTCTTTATACTTAGTTATAGCTTGTTAACCGTCTGTAGTAGTGCTGTACTGCAAGTTAAGCTTCTTCATAAATATAATAAGCATTTTCAAGTTAATAGGGTTATCATCCACAAGCAGAAACATGCTCATCTCATATATATTCACGCCGAGATAAATAGACCAAGAAATAGTGGGGTTGCTTCTCTTCGCTTCCCCATTCTTATATCCATTTCCTTATCTTACATACTGCGCCAGGGGAAATAACCTCAAGTTACGATTATTTACTAAGTCCACAAACGTAGAGATAGGCACTCCACTAAGACGGCAAACATCTATACGGGGATACAGCTCCCCACCTTATAAGAATAGGTAAGATGAAAGCAGGCTTTTATAACACGGCAAAGCCCGCTTCCTCTAGCTCTTCGCCCTTCGAGAGCATGGCCTGTCTCTGCATAAGGAAGGGCCATAACGACGGATCGTCCTCGCTCTCGGCCGCTTTTTCGAGCTGAGGTATTGTTTTCTCCTCCGCCTCCTGTTCAGTACTGCGATGGAATATAGAGTCTTCAATGATCATAGTAGGCACAAATGCATTAAGGCTGCCTGCAAATGGCTTGAAAACACTCTCGTATTCCTCCGGGCTCAGAGCAGCGTCCGTATCAACGTCGACATTAATGTTCCATTTCTTCGCCAGAAAGCAGATAATGCGCGAAGTGTGTTTGGCAATGCGGTGGCAAGGCGTCATTTCTGCGAGACTATCGATGCCCTGCTTCAAAAGCTCGGAGACCTGAGGGTCGGCCGTCGTGTTCAACCCGCTCGCCTGTACCGTTGCGGCTATAATGGTAAGTTGCGTGATGGACGAAGTTAGCACAAAATACGGCATGAAAGATGGCACCCGCTTCAGCGTATATAATTGCGAGTAGGACGTGAGGAGGTTCTGGATCGCCCTTGCAGCCTCTAAGCAGATATCTCGTGGGGACACCTGGGACTCGATAATGCGTAATCCGACCAAAGGCCGGAAGAGTTGCATGATTATAAACTGGTAATACATGCTGGAGTGGCGATTAGTTATAGAACCACCTTAACGTATTAGGTTTTCTTACTGGACAAACAGCACTGACGGGGTGAAATTTTGGCCGAGCCTTAGGATGTCGGGTATCTCGTTATACCAGTTAAGGTATTCAGTAAAAGTTTGCAGCAGGACCTGTGCAGTCAAGAGCTTCCTAGGCGATTGCATAAGATATAGAGACTTATGGACCAATTCACTCAGTTCGCATAAACACTTGTATACAGACCGCTCATTTGACGGTTGCTCGCATGGTAACAGCAATGGCACCCCTAGAACGAGTTAATGAGTTGATCGGACGTTTGTTACTATGTATGCCAGCAGCTCACCGTTGTCAGTGTAAGGGACCCAGAGTAGTGCTTCAGTTTCTTCTATAATAATAGGCTTAGATGGCAGGTGTGGGAAACAGGATGATTGCGGCAGGGAGCCGGTCGTCATACAATAAACACTAGGTAGATATCATCTGTCAGCGTTATGGTTACTCGTTATTTCTATTTAGGAGTTTGCTTACTGGTCTAATGAAAATGCGCCCCAAAAAGTCGCCAGTCGAACAGCAAGCTCATCCTCGTCTTCCTCATCATGGCCATGATGCAAGCCCATCTCGATGGCCAGCCGTATGCTCTGTTCTGCGTAGTATCGACTCTCTGAGCCCCGAGCGCAGCTTGCTTCTCGAATCGACATTATCCCCAAAGCTTGAATCGTCGTCAGAGAGTGGTGATCCATCTCCTGGTCAAAGAGCCGCTGCGACTCCTTAAAGAAGTGGTCGCCTGCGGAGTGTGAGTCTTGAGTGTTCTCCCTGGTCATGGGGTGCGTGGAAAAGCGGCAGCCGAGGGCAAGCAAGGCATTTAAGAGTAAGGATGAGCAGTATCTATGTCGTCCATCCCGGAAATCACGGAGAAAATGCTCCTTGCTTAGAGACGCTAAGGTTGGATACTCCCAGCAAAAGTATAAGGCTAACAGGTGCAGTATCAAATTGATATCGTTGGTAATCGTAGTCCATACCGCAGTGACAGGCTTTACTTCAGGGTCGTCTAAAGTAAAGAGAACTTGATCAAGCCCATTGGATGGGGGGAACCCATCAGGCATGTTGTCTGATTGCATCTTCTTGGTCCAGGATGTAGTATGAGACTGCAATGAGCCTCGATGCCCTTTCACAGAGTCTATAACTTTCGCGTGAGAGTTGCTTGTCGACTTATTCTTCATTGAAAGATTAGTCTCTCGCACCTGGCGTATTATTGTGGCAGCGTCGGTACCCTCACGAAGCATGCGGAGAATGCTACTAGACTCTTGCTCCGGAAGAGATCTCAGAAGGTAACAGAATTGCTCATAGGTACTGGCCTTTTCTTGACTTTCTTTGTATGCACGCTCCATGACACGTGGGTCTCGATTTGAAATCTGGTAATGGCAGTCGAGGCCCCTGTTTATACAAGCACTGCATTTCGGGCGTTCACCAAAGCACTGTGTAGGAGAGATAAGAAGTTAACAGGTCGAACTTATGGGAATGTCTGGGAGAAATAGAGACATATAGAACTATGCACGTACTTTAGCTTTTCGTTTCCGACAAGATTCACAGGCGATCCTGGTGTGGTCTGTACGCGGATGGAGACTGGAGACCGGTGATGGCCCTCGATCTGAGCTAGAGCTGGTACCCTCAGGGTTTGAAATTGGAGCTGGTAAAAGTTTACGAAGGTCGGGGATAGACAAATACTCGTCGCTAAGAGATCGATGTAGACGCGAGGACATTGTAAATCATATAGCGTTATTAAGTATAAAAGGAAAATGTGAAGGAGCTATACAGGTTATTGAAGCAAACCAAGTACTGACAGTTAAAATAAGTGCCAGCTGACGATTAGCATTCTGGCTTACGAGTTGCCCCACCGTTTTACGCGAGAGGGGTCTTTGTAATAACGGAGGTGGGCTCCGTCGCCCTTTGATAGGCCCAGAATCTTACCTCAACGCTATGACAGCGCCACATGCATACAGTGCTGCGACGTCGTACCCCCATAATTGCCTGGAGCTTCAACTGGTGCCTAGCCTATTTAGGCTTCCGATAAGGGCAAAGAAGGTCAAAAGGGTCAGGCGCTCGGCAAAGCACGGTTATGCGACTTGTGGTTTAGCGATTTGTAATGATCAGAACTGTTAATACTGCTATAATCGCATAACTTAGGTGGTAGTTAAAATACCTCGCGTTTGTTGCATTTTGTGTAGCACAGGGGGGCCCGATGAGGCCCAATAAGCGCTGGTACTGGGTGGTAGCCGCTCGCCATCCATCCTCAAACCCTTCATGGGGCCTATAGTGTCGGGGTCTAAAGAAAGAATGATAATCTTGCAGGCCAAGCAGCATGGATTTAATAACAGAAAAGGTCTCTTGGTGTATTTCCTATCACTGATTGAAAGTATTGAAAGTACGCAGCATTCCTAAACTGCCCGCAAAGTTCCTGTTTCTGCCCTCGCCACAGCTTCGAGCGTCATTAACAATAATTATATCCTAATATCTTTCAGGTTCATCGTCCAGCGAGGCATTAAACGCCTTCCTTCATCAATTAAGTATGTATCCCTTCAACTAAAGAACATCTCTAGCATTTTGTCCTGTCTCTGGACTTTCTCCCGCGGACCCGGACTCTTGGATCCTCAGGGTCCTCCACTCTTACTCCACACCTCCACCAGCTGATGGGTCTACACTGGTGAGTGACCTACGTCTCTGCTTCTGGCAATGTTCGGCATGCCCCCTAGACCTCACATCTTTCCCGTACTCATACGTTCTTCAACGCACCACGCACGATACTGCGACCAAGCGTCATAGGTTTATTTTTTTAAATCATAATTGCCGCTATACAACTATCTGACTTCAACGCCCAGGTATATAAACCATTCCACTGTCTCCGCAGCAGCTTTGGCGACCTCTGGGCGGGACGATTGACTTGGCAAATTGCAAAGAAGCATTCCACGCGATGCTATTTACTTGTGTTCGAATTCATCGACTGCTGAATTCGTTAAGCTTTTGAGGGCACATCGCAGTCAAACACATCCCTTACTGGATCACCTCGCAGCAACTCGAGCTCTCTGTTTCCATTACTGGGAAGCCAGGCTCAGGCGACTGTTGCTAGACGTCTCCCGACTGTATTGCATTATCATCGAACTGTGGAAATCTTACTATCATATATAGCCTGGCGATAAGCATACTCAGAATTGCTCCGACATCAATAATTAAGCAGTCCTATTAGGGTCTTGCTGCACGTCTTATATACTTACGCGGCTAAGATGCCTCTAAATCCAAATAGTTCACATAGAACCGCGCCACCAACAACCGATTATTCTCTCCATCTCAATTCCCTCACCGGAATTCATGAGACAGGGCCAAACGACCCACCAAAGTGGCATAATGGCTCGAGCCATGACGCGATCGCTGATAATGCCATAGACGGTATGCACTACCTCTAGGCGAATCATAGTAGTTTAGAAGGAACTGATATGAAGCTCTAGTTAATGTTTCTCTTCACCAGGAGAAACCTAATTTATGGAATCCGGAGAAGCCAGACTTACGTACTCAATACCAGGTCGCCCCGCCTATACCTACCACAGTGCACAGCAGTAGTGTTAATGACTACTGCAGCGTCATCGACGACTTAACACTCGAGATTCAACAGCTTAGGAAGGAACTCAAGCGCTATAAGCAAACGGGCCCGGCTCTACTCCATAAAGACAATCTGTTTGAGATCAAGATTCACGGGCTGCCTCAAAAGAAAAAGAGAGAACTCGAAGCCATACCGTACTGAGAGACCTTGCCACCGATCCCGATGGGTCTCCAGAGGTGTCATCATTGGGAAAAAGGACAAAAATATCCCCCTATAACAGCGATCACATATACTCCAAATCTGGAATTATGCGAGAACATGCTTCTTCCTCTCCAAGTTCCAGCTTCCGGCCCGCCGACTCCGCTTATGCCTCTATGTCAGCCGGTGCTGTGTCTCCACGCACCCCTTTTAACCTCCCCATTTTGACTTCAACCCAGTCATCCAAGGGCAAGGTCGAAGATTATCTACGAGATGTTCCGGACGGCCTGTACCCACGACACGTAGTCATAACAGACAAGGCGCGGAAGAGTCTCATTGTTCGCCGTCTCGAGCAGCTCTTCACGGGCAGAAGTAACGATGCCGAAATCTCGAAGATTCCGCTTATGCGGCCGGGTGGCAGCTTCATTATGGCGCCCATTGTAGCAGATGCACAGGTGGCAGATCCATCATTCACCCACGAACCACTCACTCACGGAACTGAGCCTATCCGGGAAGCCAGAATCCTCCCTCTAGAACAACGATCTCGCACTTGGAGAAACAACTGTCATTCAAGTGACTATGGGTTGGCTTCTGATCCCAATAAGGGCAACATGGAGACTGAGGGCGATGATGGTGGCTTGGCTTCTGATAGCAGGCCGTCCTCCCTAGCATTGCCTCTGTCAAAACAGCGACCCACGCGGCCCTGTGATTTGGATCCCGATCGTGCTCAGATTCCTTCTGAGAATATGAACTACATACGGCATTTGGACCTACTGCCGCCCGAGCTATTGCCTGGACAGCAGAGTATCCAGGACATTCACCCAGACACTGGAGGCTGGGTCTCATTGAATTTGCTATGCAATCTGGCTCAGCTCCATTTGGTCAATGTGACACCAGCCTTTGTACGCTCGGCTGTATCCAAACTCAGCACTAGACTGCAGCTATCCCCTGACGGGCATAAAATTCGATGGCGAGGTGGACCTAAAGATACCAAGTTCAGTAGCTACAGCTCTGGCTATAACACGCCAGAAACTCCTCCTGACGGTAATGTCGATGGTTCGCAAAAGAAAGGCAAGCGCCAGAAAACAAGCCATTTCACTAGTAATGAAAACCAACTTGGCGGTTTAAGTAAGGATATGCCTGCATTTCATCCGCACCTTTGCGCTCGAGTTGAAAGTTTCCGCTATAAGCCACTATTTGCTCTGCAGGATTCGTCAGATGGGCATACCTTACGAGGTGCGTCAGTTTGCTCTTCTGTAGTCGTGAAGAACGAAAATTGTGGCGAGTCGGGCTTGGGCTTAAAATACTCCGCAGGATCGGCTGGTAAACGGCAACGCCACGCAGGTGCTATCACATACTATAGCAGTGCAGGTTTTTGCACTGACTTGACTGGTGATCCAGCTGATCTATCACCAACAACTCGCACGCTCTCAAGCGTCCAAACTAGAAAGGATTCTCAGCAACCATCAGAATTCGCTCGATCTCCTCGACGAACAACATCTGGGTCCTTCATCAGCTACAGGCCGTTGACAGATAGATGCCAAAACCTGCGTCAGCAGACTTCAGCCATGGGCGGTGATAATAAGGAGGTTCAGGGTCTGATGAACGATGGAAGTGAACAAAGCAGCGATATCGAGCTGGATTTGATTTGGAACAACGACCAGCAGTGTACAAGGCAGCAACCCTTAAAATCCTGCGGCCTTGGTGGTGTTCGACCCGATGATCACTTTACGGTAGTTGTCGATACGAAGCGGCCGAAGCAAGATATCCTCCCATGGTCTTCCGAGCCTCAAATTGGGAGGTCGAATGAAAGCATAGGACGGATCATCCGTCGCCGGACGGCAACACCGACTTCTGATCCCATTGTCGACGGTTTAGAAACCAAAGCAATCGAAGAATTACGGCATGTGGAGATTGAGTATCTATCATGGCGCACGGAGAGACTGATACCAGCTCCACTGCCATCCCCTGCCAGCTTCTTTCCGCCGTTCAGCACCGATAGTTCAACGTCCAGCGAATATGATGATTCATCTATAGATGCATATAACACTGGGTCCGCCAGAGGAGGATATGGGATGACGGATGACTTCATACCATTCTAATAACTACCCTAATAGCGTCTACGTTAGCACCGGCGTCAATGCTGATGAATTTTCGGACACATTGTATTGGGACGTGGAACACATACTCTATTAATCCAAAACCTGCAACGAAGATCTTGCTTAGCCGCAGCCGGGAGGACGCCGCTACATCGAACCAGAAAGCCACTACAGGCATTGCCCAGTGAAACAATGATAGCCCTGCTGCCTACTACTGGGATAACAGAGGGCGAATATAATAACAGTTACTACGATAGTTCCCGAACAGCACGTGACTTTTCCACACGAAGATATAATATATTCTGTGAATAAATTCGCCCTCAAGATCCCAGCCACCGCTTTATCTTCGGTATAAATGTGATGCTAATGATACATACGATATAGAAAACAACTTCATGTCTCTGCGGTAATAATAGGTGGCATTCCCGGCTATGGTTAGATTCCCCCCCCCCCCAAAACCTTCAAGATTACTGGGGCTCCAGCCCCAGATAAAACCAACGGTTCCCATAGACGCGGAAGAAACCTTGTCGTTCGTTCGGGGTATCGACAAACCAAGTTCCCGACGGTAAATTTTGATGAAATCTGAGGAACCCGCGCACTAAGTTTGCCGTGTTGTGGGATACGGTGCACTTGGAACATTGTTAGGGGTGATTTTACTTAGATTGAGCGCTCCCCGAAGCCACGAGCTTGTCGCTCTGACGCTTATATGACGTAACAACGCACTGATTGGATACTTCAGCCCTCCTGTAGCCAATGATTCGCCTATCTACGAGACAAACAGCAATAAGAAACGTGGACTGGCATCAAGACCGAAGGGTAACTTCCAGCGTTCCAGCCACGCTGTCTTTATTGAATTTTTTTTGTTTGGAATAGACCGCACTCTCCTGAATAACACAATCTTACTTCAGGGCGGCAATGACAAATCATGACCACTTATGATATATTTCCCGTCATTTTGAGAGACTCAGCACGCCTGCAATCCTGTCCCGACTTCTTATGTCGAGTAGACACCGACCACTGCTTCCCAGCACGCACCAGCATCGAGTTCAACGGGGGATATCTCTCGTTCCCAGTCTCAGTCTTCGCTTTCGGGCCTTATTAAGATCCCCCGAGTGGGAACTCGCATGGCCCGCGAATCGTGTCGAAAGAAGAAGTTGCGAGTAAGAGCTCCCTAAACGCGGTTATCGATTTTATGCAAGAACCATGCAACTTAACATAAGTGTAGTGCGATGGCGGCAGGCGTATTTGCGGGCGCTGCATTGAAACCGCTACAGATTGCGTCTACCGCACCAATGAGGAGGACAAGAGCATACTAGCCCTGAAAAGGCGTAATAGCGAGTTGATGACTGAGTTGGAACAGCTACGTGAGCTGTATAGTATGATACACTTACGGTCGACCGAGGAGGCGCGGGAGATCTTCAACCGCATACGGACGAACAGTAATCCCATTGAGGTCTTGCAGATGATCAAGGCCTCAGAACTATTGCTACAAGTGACTTAGTCCGAAGACACAGGCATGGAGGAGGTGCAGGTTAGGCCAGGCTTGCAAACAAATAAATCAAATCCAAATCTATTCAAATCAAATCAAATCTATCCAAATCAAATCAAATCAAATGGGCCATAATGTTATCCAAATCAAATCAAATCGCGATGTCCAGATTTATTTGGATATCTGGCTATTTGGATAAGCCCCACTTCTGTGATCTGGCCCAATCACTGCCAGTCATTATGCCCCTGCCCGCGTCGCGTAAGGTTACACGAAATTCTGGTTTCTTACCATCATGCGACGCGCTGCATACGAAATCAGTTTATTCTAAGCCTATGTCGGCCTTGCAATGAACACACCGCACTACTCCATGAATGGAATGATCTGAGAATATTGTAAAGCGATCGGCAATTCACGATAATTCTCGTGGTTTATTTGATATGGTTCAATATGCGAATACTGACCAGGCGTCAAGAGCTCTTTCCAGTGCTCCTTCTACTGCTTTTAGCCTCCTTGATAGCCCTGACCTCGGTTCGTCAGAGACCAAAGGAGGAGCGGCGGATGACGCATCATTTTCGGTCGGCTATATCGGCTATGAAGGCATCGACTGGAATCGCCTTTCGGGGTATTCCATTCGCAAACATCAAAGAAGACCGCGGACAGGGTGGGTATGGGAACACGGATTCGATATCGAAAAAGACGGCTCCGGTCACCGATTCTGGCTTTGCAAAATGTGTCACCAGAAGAAGGCTACGATCACCCACATGTACGACGCTGCATCTACGAGCCAAGCAAACGGTCATATGGAAGATATCCACCGTATCAATAAAGACGGATCCATGCCACCGCAGAGGAAGAAGCAACGCACTCTTTTCGACATGGTTGACCTAGACCCTCGTCGGCCAAAGGATCAAGCCTTGATGAATGCATTTATAGCATCATTCGAACCTGCCCGCTTTCAACATTTACTCATACGTTGGGTGGCATGCGATAATATCCCATTTTACAAGCTTGAGAGCCCATACTTTCGCGATCTTATGGCGTACGCAAACAGTGCCATCGTGAATTCGGGAAGTCTTCCCACCCCATAGCACGATTCGCGAATGGATTGTTCGGACCTTCAGTCGTCATAAAGGCGTCGTGACGGAATTACTTGGCCGTTCTCTCAGCCGCATTAATATCTCCTTTGATGCGTGGTCGTCTCGCAGGTTTACCTCTCTGCTCGGCCTCACCGTGCACTTTCTTGATGATGAAGGGAAGTTCCGTACATTTCTCCTAGGCTTGCCACGGATTGAAGGTCGCCACGGCGGCGAAAACCTTGCCGACCGCGTTAGCGAGATACTACATGAATACGGGATCGAGGAGCGCACTGGGTACTTTGTCACAGATAACGCGGGCAGCAACGACACGTGTCTTGAAGATCTGGGTATTGAATTGGGTTTCAAGAAGCAGCATCGTCGGCTTCGTTGTTGTGGTCACATCATTAATCTCGTCGCTAGATCCATTCTTTTCGGCACGGACGTCGACGCATTTGAAGAGGATTGTCAAGCCGACAAAGAAATCCAAGATGAGGTCCAACTCTGGAGATCAAAGGGTCCTATAGGCAAACTGCACAATATTATTCACTGGGTGCAAAGGTCCGGTCAGCGCATTGAGAAGCTGCACAAGCTCCAGTCTATTGAGAACACCGCCTTAAGCCTCGAGGACAAAACAACCTACGACGTCATCACCGACAACGCTACTCGCTGGAACTCGTCTGAAGCCATGATGGAGCGGGGCTACCTGCTTCGGAACGCACTCGATTCTCTGGTCCAAGCGGAAGTAACAGAATGAAACCAGTACGTGGCCAGGAGGACACAGAACGGGATAAAACCGATGCCGAAGAAGAGCCGCAAGAAACCTGCGATTGTTGATGATAAGATGACCGCTGAGGACTGGTCAATAATTGCAGAGTATCTGGCAATCCTAAAACCATTAAAGATTGCGACTAAGCGCCTGGAAGGCCGACCTCAAGAAGGCAAATTTGGCGCGATTTGGGAGGTTCTACTAACGATGGAGTGGCTTTTGAAGCATCTGGAAGAGGCTAAGTTACAACATGAACGAGACGAGGAACCGTACCTACGGATTGGCTGCAACCTCGGCTGGATGAAACTGGACCAATACTACACCCTTACCGAGGATAGCCCTGCCTACCTCGCGGCGCTTGTCCTCCATCCCGCATTTCGCTGGTCGACTGTTGAGTCGCAGTGGGCTGACCATCCGGGCTGGTTAATCAGAGGAAAGACAGCAGTGCAAGAGCTATGGGAGGAGTATCGAAACCTCTCCGTCGAGCAGGATGCGCTACCGGAACAGCCGACTATTGCAAGGAAGACAACGGACCTGGATGACTTTATGGCCTCGATCAGGAAGCTCAGTACTCAGCCTGCGCCTTCGACGTCTGCCATGCGCGATGAGTATGCAGAGTGGGTGGCTACAACCGATCCAGGCGATTGTTTAGTGGATGACCCGATTCAATACTGGCTTCTCCGAAGGCGCCAGTATCCACGTCTGTCCCGGATGGCAATCGATCTCTTTTCGGTCCCGGCCATGTCATCCGAGCCAGAGCGGATATTCAGCCTCGCCGGGCAAATGGTCACTGCTCAGAGAGGGCGTCTCAAAGCGGATCTCATAGGAGCTGCTCACTGTATATCGTCTTGGGAGAAAAGTGGGGTTATCCAGATATCCAAATAAGATCCAAATCGATCCAAATCAAATCAAATCAAATTAGGCCCCCGATTTGATTTGATTTATTTGTTTGCAAGCCTAGGGGCGAGAAAGCAGTACTGATCGCTCTCCACATTCTGGTGTTCCCCACTGATAGTGGGGTCAACAAGCTCGGCGAAAGGCATAACGGTGGCAGCAGCTGTCAAAGAAAGGCTGACTGGCACGTTGGCGCGACCTCCAGCTCATTGTCCCTGGGCTGACTTCTGGATGATACGAGTATCGGTCAAGGTTTGGATACCAACAATGATGTAAATTTTGTGACCGCGGATAGCAGCGTTCTCTATCCACTTTCTTGTGCCTGGGAGGCTGACTGCCCTGTCGAACCATGCATCGGAGTTATCAAGTGAGTAATTACTGCCACAAGCTGGTGCTAGATGGACCTCTGATTGAAGACGTTTGGAGAATCCAGCGGACATTAGAGATGTTAACGCAGACTCGAACCGCGTATTCCGGTTTTGTTGATTCAGACTGGAAAACGAGAACTTGGACTCAATCGCCTCGAGCACGTCAACATTCGGAGGCTCATAGTAGCCCTCGTGTGGATGGGCAATATTTTTAATGAATCTTCCCAATCTAACGGACTTGAGTGGGAGAAAGAATACAGCCGGGATTACTGTTGCGACCATCGTGAAAAGGCTTTCCAAAGAATTATAGATATGGAGTGGGATGGTGTGGGAACGGTGTGTGGATACCTAGATAAATAAATCAGACTCGTTGTAAATTGCGACCGTGCATTTCACTAAGACAGGCTCCAGGAGGCCGCCAGCGTTATATGATTCAGTGAAGCACAGTGGATGAGCCACCGCCTTAAAATCAATCTGGATTTGCACCTTCCATGAGCGACTGTCACGTGTCGGAGGCAACCAGGGTCATCTGTTTTGAGGCCTGACACGTCATGCGCACACAGTCTAAATCAGGCAGCAGTAAAATAAGGATGATCCTTGAGACGGTATCCTCATGGCCGACACTATCTACCAACTGACAAAATCCAGCAAACGACAAGTTTTAATTCTGCGATTACCAGGATGGACATTGAGGTATTTGCGGTAGAGAACGACATGAACACTGAAGATATCCCTGATCTTCTCACAAAAATGGCAAATCTCGCATATGAGAGATATACCCAAACAGGAAGCAAAGATGACATCAACGAAGCTGTAGATTGGGCTGAGATGTCTGTAGATCTGGCAAACAACAATGATCCATCTTTTACGCAACGGCTAAACAACCTCGGAGTCCTTCTCAAAAGCCGGTACCAGCGAACGAAAGATGTGAGAGACCTAGAAGTAGCAATCGAGAAAGCAAGAGAAGCTATCAAGTTAGCTTCCGATGATCATCCGGACCAGGCATATGTTTTTGATGAGTTTGGAATCATGCTCAGTCTACGGTATAAACAGACAGGAGAGATCAGAGATCTAGAAGAGGCGATACAGGCAGCAGGAAGAGCCATAGAATTAACATCCAACGGCCATCCAGACTTAGCAGCCCGGCTAAATGACCTCGGAAATAACCTCAATCGGCGGTATGGAGAGAAGGGAAATACCAAGGATCTGGAAGAGGCAATCAAGAAAGCACGACAAGCTATCAAATTGACTCCTCGTGATCACCCAGAACTGGCAGCCAGGTTAAATAACCTCGGGGATTCACTTAGTCAGCGGTATGAACAGAAAGGAAAGATAAAGGACCTCGAGGAGGCAATCGACAAAGCAAAACAAGCTATCGAATTGATACCTAATAGTCATCCACATCAGGCAAGCATATTAAATAACCTCGGAAACAGACTTAGTTAACAGGGTAGAGTTGATTTATATAAGCCAATTGAAAGCTACTGACCGCTTACATAAGGCGCGCGACGCGACGATCGCGTACAGCACCTACATTTACAACCTACTACTACTACTACTACTACTACTACTACTACTACTACTACTACTACTACTACTACTACTACTACTACTACTACTACTACTACTACTACTACTACTACTACTCGTACTACTACTACCATACTGACCACTAC